>CM018603.1:4413861-4436468 GCA_009192285.1 Morchella semilibera
GATCGAAAGTTTGACGGGTGTCTCCGAACGTCTCCCACACCTCCCGGGCCTCCGGTAGGGTTGAATAGGCTTGCTGATGACATTACCCTAACAACCACAACCATATATCGCCTACCGCACTGTCGGGATAGGTGCCAAGACGCCGGGGTTGATCAGGTCCCCTCCAAGGGCCTAGCTCCTGATAGGCCGAGGTTTCGAAGGATATTGGTTGTGAAATGCTTTTCTAATATCAGGGCCATCAGCAAACTCAACTTATGACTGCAGTCTCCCAACAGTCTCCCAAGTCTCCTGAGAGTCTCCTGAGAGTCTCCTGAGACTCCTGGAGATATTTTGAGTCTCCTGAGGCTCAGGAGACATCAGGAGACAAATGGAGTCTTGCTGATGGCTGTGCTCCAAATTACTCGAAGGTTGCTAGGACGGTTCTTCATATCCATCATATCTAACCAAGTACTCCACCCATCGCCCCCTCTTCCACGAATCCAATATCTCTGCTACTTCCCATTCAGTCTCCCCTTCAATTTCCACCGGTAGGGGTGGTTCAACAATTTGTCCGGGAACAGGATCCCCAACCGTCAGCGATAACAATGAAACATGGAATACCGGATGTATTTTCATAGAGGCGGGCAATTCCAGCTCATAGGCATAAGAGCTCACAACTCGTTTAACCAGGTAGGGACCAATTTGTTTCCGGTCAAGTTTTTTCGAGGGTCGTTTTGTTTCAATGTTTCTAGTCGAGAGCCAGGCAAAATCGCTGACCGCATATCGAGGTGCCGGAATCCGATGTAAGTTGGCCATCTCCTCCTGTATCTTCTGCGCCCTAAACATCTCACTTTTCAGAAAGTCAAACACCTGAGACATTTCTCGTGCCAACCCATTAGCCTGGTCCTCATTCACCGTCTGTCCGTGCTGTAAGGGTCCAAAGGTCATTCGAGGGTGTCTCCAATAGTTAGCCTGAAAGGGGGACATATTAGTAGTTTCGGAGATGTGATTATTAGTAGCAAATTCAGCCAGAGATAAAAAGTCCGCCCAGTTATCCTGTTGATATGATACATAACTGCGAAGATACTGCTCCATAATCGCATTGGTCCTCTCTGTTTGCCCATCGCTCTGAGGATGGAATGCTGTGGAATAGCGAGGGGCAATTTCCAGCCGTTCGCAGAGAGCTTTCCAAAATCCAGCAGTAAACTGTGTCCCTCGATCGGAAACAATAGTCTCGGGTAACTCATGTATCTTCCATACCTGCTCCAGATACAGGCGAGATAGATCCCTGGCGTTAACATTCTCCGGCGTGGGAATCAAATGCTTCATCTTTGTCAACCGATCTACCACTACTAGAATGGCATTGAATCCATAACTCTCTGGAAGTCCCGTTACAAAATCTATCGTGACATCCGTCCAGGGTCCTTTGGGCACCGATAATGGGCGCAGAACTCCTTGTAGGGGATTATGGTTCGTCTTGCTTCGCCGACAGGTATGGCAGTTCTGGACATAGCGGTCTGTATATTTCCGCATGGTCGGCCAATAATACTCCCGGCTGAGAAGTTCCAAAGTCTTTGATTGTCCAGGATGTCCAGCCGAAGGTTTATCGTGATACTCTCGTAGCAGGTAGAGCTTGAGTTCGTCAAAGTCAGGTACATAGAGGGTATTCCGATAAAGCAATAACCCCTCCTCACTTTCCTTGCACTCGCCCAACGAAATCTCTTTCGATTGTCGAACGCCGTCCCGAAGCATGGATAGAACTTTACTCGGAAAGCTATCACTCTGTTAAGCTTTATTAAATAAATCAAGTACAGGAGACGATCCTTCAGCGGGTTCATTTGACAAAGAACCCGCTAACAAACCTATCTTTGTATCTAAATTTTCCTTCTTCAATACCACGCGACTTTGTTGCTCCAATCTTTCATCCCCCTCCTTCGGTAAATCTTTCGGTCTCCTGGTCAAAATATCCACCTTCCTCCCCTGCTTCCCTGGCCGATATTGAATAATAAAATTAAATCGAGACAAAAATTCCGCCCATCGGGTTTGACGCCGATTCAGTAATTTAGTTGACATAAAGTACTCAAGATTGCAGTAATCCGTAAGTACTTTGACTTGGAACTGAGCTGTTTCTAAATGAGGTCTCCATTCTTCGAAACAACGAATAATGGCCAGTAACTCCTTGTCGTAGATCTCATAGTTACACTCCGCAGGCGAGTGTGTCTTGGAGAAAAAAGCAACTGGATGAAGTATTCCCTCGTCGTCTCGTTGTGATAATATTCCGGCCGATACATAGTATGACGCATCGGTTTCCACAATAAATTCCTTTTCGGGGTCAGGATGCATCAACACAGGAGCGGTGGTGAAAGCAGTCTTGAGTTTTTGAAAAGCTTGCTCCACATTCTGGGTCCACTCGAATTGTACATGCTTTTTCGTCAAGGTAGTCAAAGGTCGAGCCACTCGAGAGTAAGCATAAATAAAACGTCGATAAAAGTTGGTGAACCCAAGAAATTCCTGAACCTCTTTCACCGTCTTCGGCGCCTCCCAATCTACAATCGTCTGGACCTTGGCAGGATCCATCTTCATTCCCCCAGGAGTAAGAATCATACCTAGATACTTGGTCTCTTGTACGCTAAACTCGCACTTCTCCGGTTTCAAATGAACCTCATTGGCTTCTAGAGCTTCCAATACCTGTCGCACATCTTGTTGGTGTTGCTCCAAGGTTTCCGAATAGATGAGAATATCATCCAAATAAGCAGTAGCACAACGATCCAGAAAGGGTCGAAGAATATCATTAATCCAGCGTTGAAAGGTAGCAGGAGCATTGGTTAGACCAAAAGGCATCACCAAATATTCCCAATGTCCATAACGTGTTCGAAAAGCCGTTTTCCACTCGTCCCCTTCTTTAATCCTAATCTGATTGTAACCCCACCGTAGGTCCAGCTTGGTAAAATAATTAGCTCAGGCTAGGTTGGCCATCGATTCTGGTGTAAGGGGAAGAGGGTATCGATCCTTAACCGTAATAGCATTTAGCTTTCGATAATCGACGCATAAGCGTAAGGAACCATCAGCCTTTTTAACAAATAGCACCGGGGCACCAGCTGGAGAATTGCTAAATCTAAGAAATCCTTTCTCCATATTATCGGCCAAATAATCCCTCAATGCCTTCAACTCTTCTCGTAACATGCTATACATGGGGCCAAAGGGTGGTACCGTTCCTTCCTGGAGTTTAATCTCATGGTCATAAGGACGATGTGGCGGTAGTCTCGAGGCGTTAGTCTCATCGAACAACTGTCGGAACCGCTGGTAATCAATAGAAATCGTTCCATCAGGGTTGGCAGGCATCTCCAATATTTTATTAACAGCATATAGAGTAGTCGAGTAAACCTGAACAGTAGGGTCCTGGGAAAGTTTTTTAAACGATCGGGGAGTAACTGCTGAAATATGGGTAACTGGCCTCTCTGGTGGTGGTGTCGAAATTTCCCGAGCAACGATAGGTTTCCGGTTAGCTATACAGTGTTCGAGACACACTGAGGACTGGAAACGAATCTCATTCCTTCCACTATCAATTAGAACTCCATGTTTCCTCATCCAAGGTATTCCCATTATGATCGGGTAGTGTCTCAACCTCGTAACAAAAAACGGGCATTCCTCAACATGTCCATTAATCTCTAGCTCCAACGTCACCTTTCTGGTTACCTTCCCTGATTCAATAGGTCTTCCATCAATCACATCAATCTCCCTCTCCGTTCTCAAATTCTTCATCTTCAGTTCATGACGGCGTACAAAGTCTTCATCAATAAATGCATATCCTGACACTCCAGTATCAATCAGGGCATAAGTGGGTACAATAGATTTTTTATTTTGCGAAATAGAACAAACTACAATCAATTGATTCTCATCCATCTCCCCTTCTGATACTGAAAACGTAGAAATAGACACCTTAGAAAAAACTTTGGGAGGTCCCTAGGCTATGCCGTTTAGACCAGGGACGAATCTTTTAACTCCTCCTCATCCGACAACAAATCCTCTTCCTTTTCCTTCATTTCTTTCTTGGCTTCCAACAATGCTCCCCTCATCCTCGATGCTGCCCTTCCCGAAGGCGAAAGCTTACAGTCTCTAACCAAATGTCCAACCCCCCCGCAATAATAACAACGATTCTCCACGCGACGTGCCTCCCTTTCTTTGGGATCCGGGCGACGATAGCTATTAGACAAGTCCATGGGGACAGCTCCCCCAGGAGTATAGGAAGGGTGGGCCGCTGGCGCAGCAATCTTCGGTGGTGGTTGGGGTGTTCCTCGTACGACTGTGGGTGTTGCTAGTGCAACGGGGGGACGGGGAGCAAAGGAACGCGAAGCAGGGGCACTTGGAATCTGGAAACGAAATCTCCCCATCCTGGCCTGTAGTGCCCGTTGCTTGTTATCAAGGCGTTGAAGAAGCAGCCCGCAGTCCTTAATCGTGGTTGGTGTTTCATTCTGAATCATCAGGGCCATTAGGTCCTAGTTAAGTCCCTCCAACAAACATTCAATCTTAGCCGCCTCGTTGAACTCAGAGTCGGCAGCATATCGCTGAAACTCTGCAAAGTATTCAGAAAAGGTGCGTTGGCGCTGCCTGATCTCTCTCAAATTGCAAGCGGCAGTGGCGGCGCGGTCTGGGTCCCCAAAAGCATTTTTCAAAATCTCAAAAAACTCCGCCACGGAGTCAAGAGCGATCCCTTCATCCGTAATATAAACTAAAAATTGATCCACCGCTGGTCCCTCCAGTCGAGAAATAGAATATGCCAGTTGTTGGGCCGAGGTAGGAAAACGATCGAGATTAGCCGTGAGCTTAACCTGTAGTTGTCTTTGAAACGTCCTGAGGGTCTTGCGATAGCCCCGGTATTTCTCCGGGTCGGGGAGCTGCTCTGACTTGGATGGCTTGTTTAAGTCGTCGTGGAGCTCCTCTAAACCTCCCTTCATTCCTTCTTGCAACTTTTGGATCTTAGCCCGTAGTCCCTGGATTTCTTTGTGGAACTCGGCCCGGCCTTGTTCGGTTTCAGAGTGATGAGTGGTGAGGTCGACCACATATTGCTGGACCCCTCCGTGCGCTCTGAGGAGAAGGGCATACGCTTGCTTCGCTTCTTCCGTTGCAGCGGGGTCCACTTGAGGGTGAGCGACAAAGAACCCTTCGAGATCCGTATGGAGCTTTTGATAATCAAATGCATCGGTAGCTGGAGAGGTCATGGTAAAATATGGTGCGAGGAATTCGGACTGTGCCAGTCGAGTAAAAGTGGTCTCGTCTTAGTGTGACGGAGTAACCTGACGCAAAGAAAAAGATGACAATGATGACACAGAATGGTTCGAGGAGCACAGTCTACGCAACGAGGAGACTGGTGAAGACAAAGGCAACGCCGGTCAGGCACAAGCACAGGCACCGGCGAGGGCAAAGGCAAGGACAAGGACACAAGAGCACAGAGCGGGGAGAGTGAGGACCGAATGGACCTCAACGGGAACGATGAGAGGTACTATGGTTTTCCTCTTTAGAGGTTACGGAATTTTGAGTATCGTGGAGCTTCTACTTTGACTTCAGATAATGACGAGTGGTATTCCAAGGCGAAGTTAATGTGATCACTGGATATGTAAGGATAACAGGAAAGACGAGATCAGAGAGAAAGAAGAAGAGTATGCTAAGGAATATATTCTATCCCGCTTATATTTAATACATCTCCTCCAACTAGTCCTTACTATGACCTCAGCCCTTATCGCTATAGTAACCTATTAGGAAATCATTGTCGCATACCAGCACCTCGTAATCCTCCTCCACCATCCGCTATTCTACATTCCATCCATCACGCGCATCGAACTTCCCAGAACCCAATTTACGGCACCTTCCAAACCTCGCGCTCCCCACATCGAGTCGCTTAACATTTACCCTTAACAACCCGATAACTTCGAGTACATCTGCCTTACCGCTACTTTCGACAGGTAGACGAGGACGCCGGGGACCAGTAGGCCTACTATTTGCGCTTTTTGGTGTCTGTTTTTTTATCGTTAATTTCAAACGCCAAACGCCTATTTGCGTTAGACAAGCGTCCGGCTTTACATTTTGAACAACACAATACTAGTAATAATGAGCTAAAGTGGCTCGTCCAGTCGGATCGAGTCTGATCTCCACAGAGATAACTCTTACTGGTAAGGATGGTGTTAGTAAGGTCTCTCGTATAGTGAATAGTATCTTACGCTATACTCTTAGACGAGAACAGGAGCAATCAATCCGCGGTGGAATAAGCGTGCGTATGTGCTCACTTTATCTTCACACTATTGTTGTCTATCTCGCTTAAATGTCAATCTCAGTCCTAAAGGTGCAGTCGCGTGTGTAAGGCAATTGTATTACACCATTGCACCTCCCAGACGTGATTTTTTCATTCTATATCGACGTGTGGATACTTGCCTTCTGGTGTGGTAGAGAGAGGCTATTATTCCCTTGATTTGCCGCACTCCTACTTCTTGAAGGCCTTGGGATTGAGGAGAAACCTTCCCAGCGCTATTTCAAGGAAGGACTTAAGTACTTAACGCCCAAGGAGAAAGTTTACTGCGTGCGTCAACTCATGTCATCTGTGGCTAAAAGCGTTGAACGGATAACCAAGATCAGCCAAGCATATCTCGCCATAAGACCCCGGATGATAACTTTAGCAAGCGTTAGGATTGTAATATTCCTTTTTCCAATGAGAGTGAGCTGCCCTGAACAACTGTGAATGATATCCAGTATGTAGTAGACAACTTCACGTCAAGTTACTAAGAAGTAAGAAGCGGTTTTATTTTCTTCGGAGTTTGTGACGATGTATAACCCGTGACGAGCAAAAGTTGAGGCAATTGCTGATCAGAGATGATGACGTGACCACAGCGTAACTCCAGTTAGTGTATAGCACACAGCACTCAAGAGGATGGGTAGACGAAATGAGGAGCACTATGCGTACTGAAGACAAGTAGGAGCGCACATACTCCCGGCACCCGACACAAGCCCCAGCATCACCTGCACCGCGCGAAGGCAAAGCCGTTAAGGGCCTCATAGGGCAAGTGGGCACAGGGTAACATATGCTAAGGAAAGCGCTTCTAGAACCATGCTACCGACCAGCACCTCTCTCAACGCTTAGGAGAAACCGTATGAGAAGTACTGTCTATGAGTTTTCACCTTCCTCTCCTGTATGAGGATCAATCACTGCGTACTCAGTATGAGCTCACATATGACTTTGTGCACTAGTAGTGCTATCTGATCTCTTTTGAGTGCTCCAAGCCCCTCTGAATCTCCGAGACTTTATGATAAAATTAAGCCCGATCTCCACATCCTTCCCCTCTTATGATATCTCGACTGGACTCCAGAATATGACGTATGACAAAGGAAAGAAAGGAATACTGAAAAGATGAATCTCAAAGGGAGAACACGTGCGGTAAATCGGCCGCCTATTTTAAACACACCTCCCACTAGTCCGTTTCTATGAACTTCCCATTTCCTCATAGAACTTCATTAGAAAGACCGTCGCTAACCCACCATACCGCTTATCCCTCTTTTCCCAACCCATGCTGACAATCCTGAGCCTTCTGTCAAGGGAGCAGATCTTCATCTCTTCAATCTTCCCGAGAAGACCATATCCCACCACAACCATACTAAAGTAAAAAGACTCTCCGCTAATTCTAGCAGTTACCAATCCATCACGCCATCGAACCTCCCAGAACCCAATGATGACAACCTCCACCTCGTACTCCCCACTTCTCACTTAACATTACCCTAACAACCACAACCGTGCATCACCTACCAAACTGTTGAGCCCAATGCCAAAATGCCGGTACACTAAGAATGCCAAAAACAACCTTTTTGACATTATGTCAATGGATGATAGAACAAAGTTTACTTTCACCTACTCTTTTAACTGTATCATTTCCTGGAGTGTCTGTTGAAGAACAAATAGCGATATTTCTAAAGATAGTATCAGAAAATGCATCCAACAGAACAGTACAAGAACGTTTTCAACACAGTGGAGATACAATTAGCCGGCATTTACATTCAGTTCTTGAAGGATTATTACATCTTTATCATGATTTCGTTCTTTTCCCATCGATAGCTATACCTCCAGAAATAGCTAAAAACCTGAAAATGTTTCCATATTTTAAAGATTGTATTGGAGCAATTGATGGTACTCATATACCTGCAAGAGTACCAACAAACGAAGTTGTACGATTTCGATACCACCCAGGTAACAGTCTAGGTCTCAGGTTCCTCACAGAACTCTTACTCTCCTTGGCAAATTTCCATTTTAGCCCACTATTCCACGTCTATATATTTAGCAGTTGGAAGGGCTGCACAACTGATGCTACGCTGTCTCTCAACAAAATGCACCATATCGTTCAGAAGCGTTGTGATGTTCCGTGAACCGCAATATTTTTTGCCACATGCAAGGATAATGTTGCGAATAAGGATTTCTTACCATCATCATACCGATGGATATAGCGTATTCATCATTTATCTGAGCAGAACGATATGCATAGCCAACAAAAAGGTAAAATTTGTTTGAGTGTAATAAATAAATCATCAATGGAATCAAACGCTAATGGCATGATTGAAGATAGCACCACAAATGCCAAAGAAGATTATTTCAATTTACGCTAATTCCACAGCTAAGACAACGCTACTAGAAAGAACTCATAGCCACTTCTAAAACTGCGTCCTTTCTTTCTTACCCAAGCATAATATTAAATTCGATTACCATAAGTTAAAATCTGATATATAGCATTGAATCGAGCTTTGCGTAACTTATTCGATTGAACTTCTCCAATGAAAAATTGATTGGAAGGCAGAATAGACACCGCACACGCAACACGCGGATGATCATCAAATGACTCGATCATCACATAAAATATCCCAAAAGGATCAGAATTGGATTAAAGAAATTCTAATAAATGGCGAAGCTGAGAAGAAAATGAAAGGGAAATAGCGCGAAAGCAATGTGGCAAGATTATCAAAAATATAAATAGGTATGTAGACTTATTTCCTTAACTTTTGTAATTCCCGTTCTAGCCATGAATCATGTACAAGTCCCTTTTTCATAACAATAAATATTTCAGCTTTGATAGTTGACTCAAATATACTCATAGCCAGTACCATATCCACCGTTGTATATGTATGCTCATAATCCTCCTGAAGTATGGTAATCGCTTGTTGAACCTTACTAATACTAAGGGTTTGAGCAGTTCTATTGATATTACCCAAGGCTTCTGCAATATCTTTTCCGGTACTGCTGCGAATTTTTTTTGGTCTTATTTATGTACCAGATTGTAATTGAGCGGGAGCGGAATTGATTGGAGAGGAAATCGTTCTTGGATTATTATAGATCGGTAATGTAAGCAATTGTGGGTCGATGGTTGGTTCTTCAATTTCTATACTCTCTTTACCAAATGCACTGATAGCTTGGGGATTCTCATCGAAAGTATCAAGTTTCCGCTTATTGGTTCCAACCTTTCCTAATGCTCCTGATTCGATTTGAGAAAGCTTCTATCTAGCATTATTACCCGCCTTTGGTTTGCTCGCCATTCCAGGAAAAAAGCATATTTATGTAGTTCAATAGAGTGCTTTTTTAAAGGATTCTCGCGGCAAAATCAAGGAAGTCACGGTGATAGGGTCCCTCGTCAACATGCGGAATGTGGGCGGTAAGCCCCCTATTAAGAACACTGAAAAACGAGTAATTATTGCTACGTAGAATTTGAAATAACGTTAATAGTTCCTCTACAGCTGTGTTATCTCGTTCACAAGGTCTCGCGATCAGGGAGCAATCCCATCATCACGGCGTGCCGCGTAGGGGCATTGCATAGTCAGGCTTCCTTTTTTCTATCCCATACAAATCCAACTATTATTTATATACACAAAAAATATAAATAAAAAAATATAAGAATAAAATAAGAGAGGCATAATTAGAAGAGACAATGATAAAAATAACAATAATAAAAAATAAAATAGAGAATCAAAACTACACAAGAACCACCTCAAACAGATCAACAATATCATAGAGTGACATTACCAATTACCTCAATCAAAGAAGCTCTTCTCACGACGCATCATAACTACAGCTGCAGTGTACTTTCTTTACTTGGCATGTAATATTGGATTTGTATCACATTATGTTTTTCTCCCGCCTAAATGATTCTTTAGAATAAGTTGCAATGACTCAGGTAATTCGATTCTTTTTATTTTGAAGTCATTATACTGATCGTCTTTTCCTTTGTTGTACCTTCTTATAGTAGTAGCTTGACCTATCACTGCGTTGCTCTTCAGTCTTCCTCCGATTGATGCTGCCGGGAGATGCCGGTTCCGGACAAATATTCTCCAGCAGAGCCGGATCTTGTATTGTAATCAACCAGTTAGATATGATTTAAATTCTGACGAGTAGCTCTGTAGTAATATTGAATATAAGCTTGCTTGTATTGAGGATCCAAAAACCACATTATTGCTTAGCTGGCGGTTATCTGTACAACCTACCTGAAGCTTTCCATTTGCAACTTCAGAGGACAGACAGTTCATAATCGTGTATACAAAACAACACTTTACGGTTTTCGACTTACCATATGTTAGTCCTGTACCTTGATCAATAGTGTTATTTGATATTCGATTTGGTGATTTACTGCTATCATTCTTAACATTCGCCCTTTCTACTTGTGACCCGCTAGACATAGATAGTATTCTGTGACGCTTGCCGGGTATGTTGTATAGACAATTGGGATTTCACGTTTTTTATATTGTAACCCGGGGATCTCTGTTACTTTTTATCTATTAGAATCTGTACTCTTATATCTCGATAGTGCCCATTCCAACTGATTAAACAGTAATAACTTATAGTTCTTGTCAGCGCGTGCATTTGATACTCCTTGTTTAGTTCTTTAGTGAGTCTATTGTCTCCACCACGCCACCGAAAATAAACTAATACAGAACCCATGACTCACTCATATCCGGATATACTTCTCTCTCTGAATGTCACAATATCGTACTAGACGTTGGCTCACCATCTTGAAAACCTGATGTTTCTAAACAAAACCGTATTAGTGTAATCTCATACTTTTTCGAATTTTTGTTACCCTCCTCTATTATCGTCGTCAACCCACGATTTTATCTCAGTCCTCAGGATAGGGATCACGGCCAGCCCTACTGAGTAGTCTTCTGCGGGCGGGTTACCGATTCTATTTATAACTTATTCCATACACTCTCTCCAAATATTTTTTCGAAAGATTATAATATTTGCTTCTCGTGCCAGTGGTAAGTCCCAGATTATTCTTATTAGTTCCTTGTACCCTGTAATAGTTTACAACCTCTGATGCCTCTTATTTACCATCTCATGACCACACCACCATTTCCTTTCAGTTCTACACTAAATATTCATCTATTCAACTAACATCCTCCCTCTATATCTAACAGTAATAAATCCAAAATCTAAAACCCAAAATCAGTCAAAATATCCTAACTACCGAAGTTCAAAGGCAATGAGATGAGCAGAAGCCCACAGCTAAGAGCCTTTTGCTTACAACTGGATATTGTCCAAATTCCCTGCGCTCCCTATTTAAGAAGCTCCAACAGTTACAACAATACACTACAAACTCCTGAAATTGTCACCCTCAACTGTACTGCTGAAGGATGCAATAAAGCTTTCTCATATTCTGATGATAAGCTTGCAAGGAAGGCATTGATGAGGCACATTTTTCGATATAAATCACTGGTAGAAGATAGGAAGGAGGAGGAAAATGATGAGCATACTGGAGGAGAAAGTAGCAAAGCATGCAAAAAACGAGAGTCCGAAGATGCTCATTTTGATGCTTGAGTTATTGAGGGAGAGAAGAGGAGTAAGTTGACTTAATTCCTAATTAATATATTTTCATAGAGACATCTGAAGAGAAACAGAAAAATTCCAGAGAGCTTTACAAGTTTAACAATCAAGCTAAAGTTGCTAGAGCCTCCTGAATTTCAAACTACAGGGCAAGGGCAAAAAAGATTCCAGAGGTTGCTGATAAGAGTTGGGAATCTATTGTGCAATAGGCAGAGGAAAAGGAATTGGCAAGGGAGAAATTAGCACTTGAGAAGGAAATGGAGAATGCTCAATTGGAAAAACCTGAAATCTCTAAAGGTAGCTCTAAGAAAGGTAAAGGCAAAGGAAAGGTTGTCAGGAGGGGGAATTGACTTAGTCAAATATATGTTACTGTAAGACTGAAATTTTACATAGTTAAAAGTCTATATATAATTTCCGGATTTTTTATTATTTAAACTCTATACTCCACTCCTGCTATATTAAATATATTACTACCAGATTCTATTATTTTTTCTGGTCAAAATAATACATATATTGTAATTCACTCAAATATGATTGTGTTGCGCAGTGCAAGCAGCATTCTCAACATACCTCAACCTGATGTACCCTACCTATAGTCCTGTATCCTACCGGTGGTCTATAGCAACCGCTCACCACACCTAACACCACACCCCACATACCCGATGTACCCTACCTATAGTCCTGTACCCTACCGGTAGTCCATAGCAACCCCTCACCACACCTAACACCACACCTCAAAACCACACCTCATATACTGTGACGGAGTAACCCGACGCAAAGAAGAAGATGACAATGATGACGCAGAAGGACTCGAGGAGCACAGTCTACGTGACGAGAAGACTGATGAAGACAAAGGCGACACCGGGCAGGCACAAGCACAGGCACCGGCAAAGGCAAAGGCAAGGGCAAGGACACAAGAGCACAGGACAGGGAGAGTGAGGACCGAACAGACCTCAACGGGAACGATGAGAGGTACTAGGGTTTTCCTCTTTAGAGAACAGGATCTTGGGTACGTAGAGCTATGGCTTGAGAATAGGAGTGAATTCCTATGTACTGAGATAATAGGAAGACGAGACAGAGAGAAAAGAAAGAAAGAACTAAAGAAAACATCTATCAGCGCTATTTAACACACCTCCTCCACTAGTCCACTATGACTCACACTTTCGCTCATAGAACCTCATAGAAACCCGTCGCTACCACACCTCGTAATCCTCCCCACCATCCCCGCTATTCTACATTACCAATCCATCACGCCATTGAACCTTCCCAGAACCCAATGACGACAACCTCCACCTCGTACTCCCCACTCTCGCTTAACGTTACCCTAACAACCACAACCGTGCATCGCCTACCAAACTGTCGGAACCAATGCCAAGACGCCGGGACATATACCCGATGTACCCTATTGATAGTCCTGTACCCTACCGATAGTCCATGGCAACGCCCACCCCAAACACATAAGATTTTTCCCAACTTCTGCTGATTTGAATTATCTCAACCACTTATTAATAATCTGCACTTTAGAATAATCCACCAAATAATCCAAACCAGCCCGAACAGGCCCTAAACGTATGAGTATTTGATATCCTTAATTCAAGAGAGAGTCCCTACAAACTCGTGGTCGCGGGATGGCTACCTAGTAAATCCTTCTTGGCCTACTTGCACCACCTGCTGCTCTACTCCATATGTCTTCGTTTCTTTTCAGGAGCTTGCAAACTTACATTCAGTGGGCTAAAACCTAATTCCGTCACGCTTGTCACCCTCCTTCAACAAGTTCTTTCTTGCTTGGAGCAGATTTCTTTCAGTGTAACAGCCCAATAACAGCTAGGCTGTTGAATATCCCCACGCTAGTAAGTCATAAAAACCGGCAACAAACGGAGAACTATTTGGAGATGTAGCCCGTCTGGTGCAATATCCCCATCTTGGAGCGATGATTCTGATCCAACCAATGCTTCCCTCCGCCCCCCCCCCCCTCTCCTCCTAAGAGCCCCTTCGTTATCCCAGGCCCCAATCAAGTAGGATGCTGCTCGCTCCGCCCCTCCTCGCACAATATAGTGCGGACAGGGAGGATTAGCGCTCCCGGTGATATAAGACACCAGCCCACCCAGAGCCAAGACGGGAGAGAGTGGAATGCCCATCAAACAGCACCTAATGGATGGGCAACTCTCCCGAATGGGGTAGAACAGTTCATTACCGTGGTTGGTACCCCTACTAAGATAGGAACTAAAACCATCAAACGCAAGATGTACGACGCAATACAATACAATATACCTCCAGTAACTCAAGTTATCAATTTCACTTTTAAACAGAATACACATCCATTCATATTAACTATTAGGCTAGATCACCCACTACACCCCTCGGTATCACCATATGCTAAGGCTCAAGCTCCAAGCCCATCTCTGCACATAAATAAATAGCGCTCATCCGCCTTTCCTCCAACCAAGATCCCGCACCGTCAAACAATCGAACCAATATTCCTTGCGCTGCTCTATTTCAAGCGATACGTCCTACCTTCACTACCCCATCCATTTCACCCACTGTCCGAGACAAGGTTCCTAACAAGCCACCTCACTTTGCCCTTTATGTCAGATTCACCAGCTAGCTTCCGTCCCTATCCTGTATCCTGCGCTCAACCCCACTATCTAGGAGAAAGCTGACGATCTCTACCCACCCGACCTCTGCACGCGAGATGCAGGTAATGCTGTAAGGGGAATCTAGCTATAAGCCTCTGCCCAGTATTGAGATTACCGCCGCCAGGTGTCGCGCAGCTTGTTGAGGTGCATCTCTCGCCATGAATCCTGCGCCGTTCTCCTGGAGGATCTTTACTACGGAGAGATGCCCCCTAAGCGCTGCGGTTTGGAGTGGGGTCAGGCCGCTTCTCTCCATGGCGTTGATATCCGCCCCCTTTGAAAGAAGAAGCTTGACCATCCTCTCACTTCCCACCCATGATGCATGGTGGAGGGGCGTGTCCATGTCAACTCCCTTTCCGTTGACATTGGCTCCTCGCTCCAGTAGCATCGTGACCATTTCAATATGACCACCCGAGATTGCAAATATAAGGGGGGTGCGCCTGATGTCCGGGCTCGCGGAGATGGTGCCCTGGCCCGTGGAGACCGCATTGATATCGGATCCCTTGTCCAAAAGATACCCTGCCATAAAGCTGTCACCGGTAAGGGCAGCTGTATGGAGTGCACTCATCCCTTTATTGGTCGCGTCAATGTCGGCTCCATTGTCGAGTAAAAGGTCGACCATTGCGTAATCGTGTGCGTGGAGAGCGATACGGAGCGGTGTGTCTCCGTTTTTGTTGACTGCCCCGGTGTATGCACCCTTTAGCAGAAGCAGTTCGGCGGATGCTCTGTCTCTGTTGGCCACTGCTAGGTGCAATAGGGTTACTCCCCCTTCGTGCACCTCGTTGATGTTGACATTCCCTTGCTCTAGAGCTCGGTCCAACTCTGCTGGGTTGCGGGCTATGGTGGCTTCGTAGGCAGAGATTGGGCCTTCTGTTTAGGCCGGGGTGGTTAGCACCGAGAATGTGCGTTCATGGCATATGTACCTTCATGTCAAAAGCCCCGGGACAAGCCCAATGGAACTCCCGGTTGCGCCGTCCCGGGACCTTTGAGCAAGAACTATGCCGTCGGGGATGAGAGGATTGTACTTATTGAGATATACTCTTCAAGGTAGCCGATAACTGTTTTGTACGTTAGGTCTCCTTTGACCTTGAACTTCACCATCGTCGAATGATCACCATCTACCGCCAGTGTTTTCTCAATACTTCGCGGGAGCTGCAAGACGGACGATTGTTCCTCAACAGCGGTGAAGTATTCGCCGGATCGAGACCAGACTCCATCAGGGCCCTTGAAGAGACAGTTAGTTGGGGGTCACATATGTTCTCTGTGGCCGGTCGGCATACCTGCTTGAGCTTCCTGCTCCTGTCTTTCTCCTTGAAGGTGACAATCTTGAGATCTGTAGTGACCGAGTAGTTGATGAACCTCTCCAACTCCCGACTGAGCTTCTCCGATCCGGTGGTGAGCGACTCCACAAGCTTCAAACGCTGTGACTGATCTCCTATCATATTGAGAATGTCGTCCACCAGCATGCCCCGATGTGGTGTTCCAAAAAATAAGGTAGCTCTAGTCCGTTGGAACAGCGCTCCCGCTAGCTCTTTGTCTTCCTTTGCTTTGACGAGAGCCTGGACGATAACTGTTCCACCGAAACTATGCCCGATAAATATGATCGGCCGTTGTTGTTCCTTACACATAGCACGCGTTAGTGCGCCCGCCCGCGACATGGACACATTATTTCAGTACCTCGGGCGATCTCCTGGCCTTTTTTAGCTCCTCCAAGAGTCTTTCGGTATAATCTGGAATGGTATGCGACGCCTGGTTATCGGGTTTGAGACTGGAGTCATATCCGTATATCATTGTCCTGCAGTGTGGTAAATCCTCCGCAAGGAAGTGATGTAGCCACATCCTTCGCTGTCCGTTACTATCCGTCTTGGTCGCCCACGATCCGTAGGCATGGCCGTTGAGACCACAGACAGCGACAATGCTACACATGGAAATCAGACCTACACTTTCTTGCTCTAACAAGGTATAATCCAATGTACTCACTCAGCCCTGATCAAGCCAGACGTTTGATACATCTGCGTTAAACCGTGAAAGTCCTTATCGATGCCGACCCTCCGCCCTCCCACAGATATCTCATCGAAGACATCCCTATGCTTTAGATTAATCAACTGCCTCGGCGTATTGGGCTGGAACTGTACGATTGCAGTCTGCGAACGTTGATCGGGGGAGGGGCACAGCGTCGTTTGGGTGTTGTCTAGGGTGATGTGTTCGTTCGCAAATGCGAGGGACATTGTGGCGCTGAGATCCTCAGCTGTAGCAGTTAGGGGGATCTCGGTAATGCGGAAGACGTCCCGACTTGCTGAAGGAGCATCGGTGAGCCCTGTTTCTGTTCTGACCGGGCCATGCTGGGAGGGAGGCGGCCCCTGGGCGGGAGGCGGCCCCTGGACGCCAAAGAGGTTGCGCAAAGTTAGGCGCCGTAATGGTAGCATTGTGGATCCAGGAAAGTTACTTGTCAATGGTGTAGAGAAGAAAATAATATCGTCGACCAAGAGAGGAAGAAGGCCGCATGATAAGGTTGGGGTGCTACCCCGCATTTGTCTTTCTCTCATCAGCCGATACAGAGATTTCTCACCATGTGTAAGACAGATCTGCAGCGCTGCACAGAGTAATGATCTGAACTGGTTATCGACTGCGCCATGATTACTGGTAGAAAGGGATGTTTCATCGATAATAGGCTGCCATCGACAAGTGTGCAGCCAAGAAGGATGTTGGTTGCCTCGTTCTTACCCCATCTCTCCCGACTGGGTTGATGACTGTTACTGTACCACGTGAAAATACTAAAGGGTCAGTTGTAATTGTACCAAAGGTCTCTGTGCGCAGTGCGCACCGTTGAAAACACCACACATCCGATCTCCCTCCGATAAAGAGTTAGATAAAATCAACGCCCTTCTGTCATCCTCAACACTAACAAACCCAGTCTTTTAACATAAGAAAACAAAACAACAATTTGTCTCTAATCACGCTAAATTTTAAATCTCGCTCCCCCGTATCCCTTAGTCTGTCAGTAAAATGCTGACCCCCCAAGAAGAAGCAAATTTTGTGTGGCTTTACTAACAGATCCCGTTATCTCTCTTATCGAATAATAGATACAAATCTAATCCCTCTAATCAATCTCAATCGCGTAATAACCTGCTAGAAATCACCCAAATAGGCAATAAATACAGGTGACATTCGGTGGGCTTGGCACTAAAAATGTACTAACTTTCAAGCTTAACTACACCTCTACCACAACACCCAAATTGATTATCTCTCCATAGGGCTGTAAGAATCTTTCTATAGATACAAAATAGTTTAGAGGGTGTGGTGGTTGAGGAGTTGACACTAGAAGTCAAGGCTAAAAGTAGTTGAGTATCTCGGGCGACATGATATCGGGTCGGTCTTGGCACATGTAAAAATCTCCATCGGGTAAATCATCAGCTCATAGATGAGGGTCATAGCCCTTTTTGTAATAAACCGATTGTTTTATGGTGATTGGCGGAGGGAATTTTAGTGGATTTTACGGGCCTTGGCAATTTGTATGGATAGAAATTGACCTGCTTCCCTACCAAAATCATCCAACCCTATCTCCCCAACCACAACACAACATAGTTAAAAATTGAAGGCTTTAGAACAACTCTGCTCCTGATTTTCCATTCTACGGCCTCTAACCAAAAATATATCGTGTTTTGGTTGAGGTGATAGATTTGGCATTCATGTACAGCGACAGGTAATAAGTGATGGAACGCCCTGAGGTACAAACACCAAATGTTGGTAGCGTTTTTACCAAAACAGGCATCACTGTGTTCTATCACTTATTACCTACCGCTGTACTTCTACCAGCTCCGAGATTGTGTCGCCTACTATACCGGCGCCTAAGACTTGTTGTTAGCGCTTAGAGGTGGCTGCTAATCCATGCGCATCTGGCATAAAATTGGCTCCCCCAGTGCGCAGGCCTCCACCACTAAACCAACTTCCACCACTGACTTCTCCTCCGAAGAGGTTTCTACGTAAGAAAAGACAGCCTGGGATCATTATTATTTTGTGACTTGCTAAAAGCCATTGGGACCTTCGAGTGATAGTCTATGAACTCAATCATTCAGCCACGCTGCGCTTAAACACAACATGCCATGGGAAACTGTCAAGCTGTGATAGCTCCTTCTCAAGCCTAGGAGCGGTCTCCAGAACGGTAATTGGTGTGTGCTCTTTCAGCGGAAAGTACAAAGTTCGGAGGTGTTCGGCGTTCAGTTCTGCTGAGCAACTTGATCGGGACGGATAGAACTAGAAACGATTTCCCAGAGATTTCTAAAAGTGTGAGATAATCAGACGGATAGAGTATTTATCTATCTATACCGGTGGAGCTGATACCACCATATTCTGCCGATTATCTTACTCGGGGATGCATCACCCACTGTCACTCGGTCTTGGAATCTCACTTGGTGTTATTTACTTATTTATACTTCATAGATGCATGCAACCTGTAGGCCATGGCAGTCAACTCCTGTACAGAAGATCTAATTTTTCCCCCAGTAAGAAAAAAAAAAGAAAAAAAACTAAAGAAACATCTCTCTTCTTCCTCAACACTACCTGACCTGGCGCGCTCACTGTCTCAAGCCTCATACCTCACCCGCTGCTGTAATGTGTGTTGCTTCCGGGCATAGCCTTTTTATCTGGTACACATATATGTGACTGTCTTCCATGCCTATACAAGACATCTCCTTTTTAATCGGTGTTAAAGAAGCAACGAAGCCTGGTGTGTGCCTCTTGACGGAGGATATTTCGTCCGCTGTGTGTTGTTCGTATTCTAAAAGTTTGTGCAAGCTAGCCGGTGCACCAACCCCAATCTCGCCCCTCCGCACGTCTCCGCGGGTGCCATGGCCTAGTATCGTACGTGCAAGTAAGCCTCAAATCAATCAGGATGCACACAACCTTTAGCTATCCCGCCGTGTGGTCCCCTCTTCAGACAACTGTAGACCAACTGTAGGGAGAAAGAGACAATAGCGAGTTTATCGAGCCGCTATCTTCCGCCACCAGGCGCAAGCACGCCTTTCCCGGAACCCCCGGCGCCGGCGCCCTACCCACGGATGAGACCATCTAGCTAGGCAAGGGTCTGCAGACTCAGCGTACAGGCCGCGCGGGGTTCTAGAATACGAGTTTGAAGTTTACTCATGTCACAAGAAGATGTGCGGTAGTGATGAACATAATACAAAACAGGATGTTACTTGAGGGCGGGTGTTTCATCTTTTCGCGGAAGTGCCAAACTCAAGCCACGGGCATATTGCGCAAAGTCTCGCGGACATCCACCTGATGCTTCGTATCGACGCTTTTATGCTTGTATTACGGTATTTCATATCATGAGACCGTGTAAAGATCGAATCCCCGAGGGCCAAATCCAGGAGAACGAGGTTTTGGTGATGATGCCAAGTCACAGACGATCACTCGTATGTTCCGAAAAGTCGCGTGTTGAGATTATCATAGTGAGCCGGGGAAAATATATCCTCCCATGTAATAATTGTGGCAAGGTCTAGACCACTCTTATATTATGTCATTACTGCTGTTTGCCAAGGCTATTATTGTTATAAAAGGGCTATTAAATTCCCTCCTGTACTACAAGAAGATAGGACAAGAATTATATTCGCTGCCAGAGTCAATATTTCAAACATCGCGTAGCACTAATGCGTGATATGACGATGTTCGATGAAGGTTGTAGACGGATCGTGCTGAGCGTCGCCGGAAATGATGTAGTGTTGACAGTATGTGGTCCTGGTAGAGTTGCTGACCAGCCCGTACAGCTGTCGGTGGGGGCGCGCATCGTATAGCTCCTTCCCCCGCCTAACCCAGGTCCTACCTGCAACCCCAGCTGCGCATGCCGTACCCCGAGTGTGGTGGACCTGGCGCCCGAGAAACGCTCCGGCCTTTCAAAACCTTGGCGTTTGCCGGGTGGGGGCAAAGCGAGGAATGGCAGGTATGGCAGGATGCCCTACGGTATCCAGGGCTCCGATGTACGCCGGAGGAGGACTGTACACACTTTCCCACCAGCTGCATCACCCCTCCCCACATCTTGCGCCGGTGGCGTTTATCTCTTTGGTTCCGCTGTGGCACCGCGGTGGTATTGGTTGGCTCGGGAGTCCGGATGGGAGGCTGCGGCGGGTGTTGTGGAGAGACAGGTCTATAAACACTGATACAGGATGGACATGTACTTGTAGATGCTAAGTCTTGTGCTCGAGCGAAAAGCTAGCACCATCCGACTCGCAAAGGCCGGTGGGGCGGGCCATTGAGGACGCGGAGGTGCGGATATGGCAAGATTTGGGGTTGGGGGGACGCTATGTCGAGTCGCGCGCTCGGCTGCTGGCAGAGATCGATTTGGGATACACCTCTATCCGGAGGATCATGTAGATAGTTATTACCGGGTGTGAGCCCGGGAGGTGAGCGGCCAGATAGCGCCGGCCAACATCACCCGCTCGCCAGGGCGTGGCATATCAAGACCGAACACACACCCGCAGTCAATATGTAAATACAAGCAACAGAGCTAGATTGAAACTATTAAACCCTCCAGATGAGTATCAAAAGATCTATCACTAACTAAGCCATACCCCCCGCTCAATACTCAGTCTCCGGACCGGAACGGACAGCCAGACATCGTTCAACGCCCCCCTCCCAAAAGTCATCTTCATACACACACACAGGCACACGTGCAGGCACCAGACAGAATGCCACCCAAGTGTCCGCCCCCTCCTCCACAGACAGAGATCTCATGCCTAATCCCCCCTCCACCACCGCCAAGCACCCCCGCCCCTCCCTCCCCTTTCCGCGTCCCCCGGCCACTCCCCTCCCAACAACATACAGTTCACAGATTCCCTCCACGCCCAGGCGGTCGCCCTCCCACCCGCCACCAACACTCTCTACACCGCCGTACGCGTGTTTCCGATGGTTCTTCGGTTTACTAAGACTGCTTAACGAAACACTTGGATTCATTTTTTTCTTCTCTCTATATTCAGTTTAGTCCTAGGCTGGGTTTGTATGGAGCTGGAACTCCTCATGCAAAGTGCAAACACCCTACATAGAGCAGACCCTAACCCTGACCACCGGAACAATTCCTGTTAGACCAATGCCAGGACCTCAGAACGGTTATGCGGTATAGACTGGCTCTTATTCGGGGTTCACTTTCTGAAAATGCGAACCGGTTACGACCGTTAGAAACACTGGCCTCAGGCTAGTAGTACATCGTCGCACTGGGCGGTCTCGGGCCGGACAACACCCACAACTCACAAGCGATGCGCTCGTCGGTGACAGCCGCCGTCACAGCTTTTACGGTGTATCCTTCACCGGCCGCAGTACGGGAAATTGGATTTTCTGAGAAGTCCGCCGGCGGGGGGGGGGGGGGTAAACTAGGCCGACACAATCACGACTGCCCTCACATCGTTTAGCGCCACCACATATAGGCGTTCACGGGGATGCAGAGGCTGTTGGTGGTGGTGGCCGCGGACATGAATAGATGCGTTGATTCTGGCAGTGTTGAGATTATCCCCTTGTGTCTATCAGTAAAATGCTGACCCCCACCCAAGAAGACGCGGATTTTGTGTGGCTTTACTAACAGATTTCTATTTCAGATCCGCGACGCCCCCACCACTAGCTTTTTTTTCTTTCTTTTTTTTCTTGAATTATATTATTCCAATCCTAGGTACAAAATGACAAAGTCCGTTGGGTAAGACCAGGTCTCTTTTTGCGTAAGCCACACCGTGAACCCGTAAGAACAGACCAGTCTTATCCAACGGACCTTTGCGGTATAGCTAACAACCCCCCCCCCAGGTGCCCACCACCCCGGCTGCTGCGCTCCCCCACTCCACAGGTGCATTCATTGTGAATCCCAGCCCCCGGCACCCAGACTAGGCACCAATTGTTGTCCACCGCGCTGTCGACACTTGGCACAGCAGCCACACTCACGCTCACGGCCCCAAATCCTGCGATAATGTCGCTACCGCATCCGTTGCTGGTGCGGTCTGTGGGCGCGCCAAGAGCCCCAGGACTGCCGGTGCTGCCACGGTTGGGATGGAGAGGAGATACAATGGGGGCGTGGTGATGGTGCTCAGGATGGCACCGCCGGGAAAGGTATCCGGGTTCGGGGGTGCTCTCTGCCTCTAATGGTGACTTCCAGTGGAGCTCTAGAGCAGTAAATTTCCAGA